>JBAIZL010000001.1:328350806-328380806 GCA_036971475.1 Prosapia bicincta
GTCTATTTTGTTAAAGTAAATACATAGAATTTGCGTCGGTTAATTTGAGGCAGTTGAGTACTGATTACCAATCAAAAGGTCTTGGGTTCGATCCCCGGTTGCGACAAAGATTTTCTGTGTTTGTTTTCGGGTTCCAGGTTAACCCAACTTGTGAACATCTAGGCCCAAGCCTCTGTGGTAATAGTGAACAGTAGTAGCACAGCGCTGGTCACTTTGCCTTTTTCAAAGTAAGGCTGTTCTACTCTGTCTCACCTTAAACATCTTAATGGCACTAAAAGGGGTCATTAAATAGCAGCGGGGAACTGCAGTGAATAAAATCGCAGTTCCGACGTTTCGCTAGAATCGCATCTAGCATTGAAGAGGTGAACCCAACAACAGTTGAAGTGCAAAACAGTTGTAGATGAGATTCTAACGAAACGTCGGAGCTGAGATTTTATGCACTGCAAAATGAACGGATGTACTCCGGATATTAACTATTTATCATATTTTTCCATCCGTGAATACGTTTCAGCATATATATATATATATATATATATATATATATATATATATATATATATAATACGTTTTCTTGTTTAATAATTTAAAACAACATAAGTTATTCAAATACAAGAATATTTATTAATTTATATTCAAAGCTTTTTGTTGGTACTGTTTACCAACGAAAAGCTTTGAATATAAATTAATAAATATTCTTGTATTTGAATAACCTATGTCGTTAAATATATATATATATATATATATATATATATATATATATATATGATTACTATTAAGAACATATTGCAACTTCGTTCCCTCTAAAGAAGCGCGCATAAATGAATGAAATGAGCCGTGAGCCGAAGAATGTGGAAAGATAGCCTGCAAACATAACGGCGTTTCTTGTGAACTGACCAAAGTATGTCACAAACGCACAGCAACAGGTTGTTCGTCTGAGGCGGTTTCGGTTGAGATTTAAGTGAAATGAATTTATATACCGTTGTTAAAGGTCCTGGCGAGTAAAGGGTAGGCTCCTCATTGTAGAACTATCGATAGTCATGAGATTAGAAATCAATCGAAACGTTTAGTTTACGTTACAATATTAATGGAATATCCTATTTGAATGTATGGCTTAAATGAGTGCAGGTTTATGTATATTGATTTTTAAAAAGCTTGATATTTATTTTTAATTTTATTTTTATTGAAATATTATGGATTGTAAACCGTACAATTCTCGATTTTTGAAATGAAAGCGCTTGAAGGTAACCTCTAAAGTTATCCTTCACTCTAAATAATGTAAATTAGCGAAATAAATATTGCACTAATTTTTAAAATTTTAATCATTATTTTAATTTGCTCTGACTTTTCTGATTAAAACATCTGGTAGTTTAGCCAAGGCTAAGGGTTTTCGTTTTTTGTCTGTTAGTGCACACTCTCCTTAAATATATATTTTTGTTCATCCGTTTAAGTTTAAATCCGTACAATTTGTTAAACCTGTAGTGGATGACACTTCACGTTGATATAGTTTTTTAAAAATATTAATTCATAATTAAGTTTAATGAATTAATTTTAGTTTTATATGTGAGAAAAACATTTCACACAATGGGCAAGGTATGCAATATAGTTATCTGGTCCCATTTGTTTTAAAATAGGTGATAGGCCTAACAGGTGATTTTATGTTATAGGTTATATGGTAGAACATTTGTTTTAACGCTTAGGTTATGTTACGTCATGGTTCAGGACAATCTTTGAAGGAAGTTTGTTGTCATTATCAATCCGCAGACCTTGTTCGATGCTATTATCCTTACGTAAGGCTCTCAATGGATTACGTCGCCCAAAGTCCAAGTCCCTAGTCTAAACGTACCCTTAGGTAAGGCAAATGGAAATTGGATAAAGGTCCGAATGCACTACCTGGACCTAACCTGTGAGATGAAGTTTATAGATACGGGATATCTGCCGTATGGAAGGTTCTGGTCGCGAGTAATTCTGGAAAAGCGGGCAAAACCGTAATGTCAAAGGGTAGGTCCTGTCACCAGTTTTCCAGGTCCTTCACCAGTAGGCCCATTAAGGTTTTCGTGTTCCTATAAATACGTACCATGGGTCGTTGCACCAGGTCCCAGTCTCAGGACAGTAGCTAGCATACAAACAGTGAAGCCATAACTCCAAAGAGTAGTGCCGTAAATCCGAACAATGAAGCCGTACTCCAAAGAGTGATGCCGTAAACCCAAACAGTGACGCCATAGCTCCAAACAGTGAAGCCATAACTCAACAAAGCCTTAACTCCAAAGACCGAGGTCGTAAACCCAAACAGTAAACCCGTAACTCCAAACAGTGAAAGTGTAACTCCAAAAAGTGAAGTTGTAACTTCAACCACTGAAGTTATAACTCCAAACAGTGAAACCGCAACTTTAAACAGTGAAGCCATAACTCAAAAGAGTGAGGCCGTACTCCAAATAGTGAAGCCATAACTTTAAACAGTGAAGCCATAGCTCCAAATAGTGAAGTCGTAACTTTAAAGAGTGATTCCGTAAACACAAACAATGAAGCCGTAAACCCAAACAGTGAAACCGTAACTCGAAACAGTGAAGCCATAATTCCAAAGAGTGTAGCCATAAACCCGAACAATGAAGGCGTAACTCCAAAAAGTGAAGCTGTAACTTAAAACACTGAACCTATAACTCCAAATAGTGAAACCGTAACTCTTAAACAGTGACGAAATAACTCCAAACAGTGAAGCCATAACTCAACAGAGTGAGGCCTTAACTCCAAAGGCCGAGGTAGTAAACCCAAACAGTAAACCTGTGACTCAAACAGTGAAAGCGTAACTCCAAAAAGTGAAGCTGTAACTTCAACCACAGAAGTTATAACTCCAAACAGTGAAACCGTAACTTTAAACAGTGAAGCCATAACTCAAAAGAGTGAGGCCGTACTCCAAATAGTGAAGCCAAAACTTTAAACAGTGAAGCCATAGCTCCAAATAGTGAAGTCGTAACTTTAAAGAGTGATTCCGTAAACACAAACAATGAAGCCGTAAACCCAAACAGTGAAACCGTAACTCCAAAGAGTAAAACCACAAACTCCAAAGAGTGATGCCGTAAACCCAAATAGTGAAGCCGTAACTCGAAACAGTGAAGCCATAATTCCAAAGAGTGTAGCCATAAACCCGAACAATGAAGGCGTAACTCCAAAAGTGAAGCTGTAACTTAAAACACTGAACCTATAACTCCAAATAGTGAAACCGTAACTCTTAAACAGTGACGAAATAACTCCAAACAGTGAAGCCATAACTCAACAGAGTGAGGCCTTAACTCCAAAGGCCGAGGTAGTAAACCCAAACAGTAAACCTGTGACTCAAACAGTGAAAGCGTAACTCCAAAAAGTGAAGCTGTAACTTCAACCACAGAAGTTATAACTCCAAACAGTGAAACCGTAACTTTAAACAGTGAAGCCATAACTCAAAAGAGTGAGGCCGTACTCCAAATAGTGAAGCCAAAACTTTAAACAGTGAAGCCATAGCTCCAAATAGTGAAGTCGTAACTTTAAAGAGTGATTCCGTAAACACAAACAATGAAGCCGTAAACCCAAACAGTGAAACCGTAACTCCAAAGAGTAAAACCACAAACTCCAAAGAGTGATGCCGTAAACCCAAATAGTGAAGCCGTAACTCGAAACAGTGAAGCCATAATTCCAAAGAGTGTAGCCATAAACCCGAACAATGAAGGCGTAACTCCAAAAGTGAAGCTGTAACTTAAAACACTGAACCTATAACTCCAAATAGTGAAACCGTAACTCTTAAACAGTGACGAAATAACTCCAAACAGTGAAGCCATAACTCAACAGAGTGAGGCCTTAACTCCAAAGGCCGAGGTAGTAAACCCAAACAGTAAACCTGTGACTCAAACAGTGAAAGCGTAACTCCAAAAAGTGAAGCTGTAACTTCAACCACAGAAGTTATAACTCCAAACAGTGAAACCGTAACTCTAAACAGTGCCGAAATAACTCCAAACAGTGAAGCCATAACTCAACAGAGTGAGGCCTTAACTCCAAAGGCCGAGGTCTTAAACCCAAACAGTAAACCTGTGACTCAAACAGTGAAAGCGTAACTCCAAAAAGTGAAGCTGTAACTTCAACCACTGAAGTTATAACTCCAAACAGTGAAACCGTAACTCCAAACAGTGATGCCGTAACTCCAAACAGGCTGGAAGATTTGACTAATCATTCAAGGGACTTTTTACATCTAATTCCAAGTATTGTCTTTTCTTTTGGTGTGGGTGTTCCATCGTAGTCCCATATCACGTCTGACTGAGTATTTTGCATTATCTTCATAAGGCTCTGGACATCGGTTATTTAGAGTGTAATGCGCGTTGATTACTCGCGAAGTCAATATGAACAGACTTTTAATTTAAACTTTTCTCCACTTATTTGCCTAATTGTAAATAGGATAGTCGTACCCTTTATCGGGTACATAACGATGTGACTCGCTATAATCGTATTTTGTACTTTCCCTCTCATGTGTGTGACGTAGTTACCCATGTGCATGTCGCTAATCTAGTGCCAGAAACATCCACCAAGCAAATTCATACGCTATGACGTGGCTGAAATTTCACTTTTTCAGTATCACCTGCTGGAACCGAAATTAGGAAACGTAATGACGTAGAAATCAATTCGGGTTAGGCAACCCGAAGACAATAGGCTTCGGACCCGGCCAACTGAGACCGCAAAACCATATCTTGAAGGCAATCTGTCCCGCCCCCACATCTGCCTTAGTTTACTGCAGATGTTTAGTAGGCCCAGACAGAACCCTACTTAATAGATGTTGCCCAGATAAAGCTCGTCTTGGGAACAGACGCTGAAAGCAGCCATTGTTTTTAAATGGGAACTGTTTTACAAGTTTCGTTAGCTTGTTGCAAAAGTACTACTTTAACAATGGATGCACATTTTGTTTATACAAACTATTTATGAGTTTTTTGCTACGTTTAAATGTTTGGAAAGTTTTAATAAGACACTATTCATAAGACGATATAGGCTTAACGCTTTCAAAGTATATGCTACATCACATTAAAGGAAAAGTGCACAGCATGCAATTGAAACATTTTGAATCTTATTGGCTATTGGCAATCCACAATTAAATAATAACTTTACCAAATGGTAATAGAGATTTATTTTTTCATATGTTACTCAAACCGTTTTTCTAAACAAAAGTTATTTTAACGCCGCAAAACATAAATATTTGTCACAATTTGCAAAATGTGACCTAAATGCTGCGTCACATGCGAAACAGTGAAGGTAAATGTATTCTTCAATTCCTTCTATTAGTTCATACACTCTATATGTATATCTTGTTCAGATTTTAATCGTTAATAAACTACTTTTTACTCGTCCACTCAAGTTCAAATACAGTTTTTTAAACTTGAAATGAATGCACGATGTAAATACAGTTTATTTCAAATATTAAACATTACTTTTAATTTTAAAAAGTTGCATTTACGTTAAATTCGAAATGTATGCCTTTTTTGTCCCCACCTAATTGTTGTCGAAACCTCCATTCTACAACCTCCCGTCCTCTTTCTTTATGTGTTGATAAAAATTGTTACCATGATTAGCACACAGTATCGTAAATAATATTTTCGAAAATATTAAAGAAGCTTATAATAGCCTATATAAATCACTACTTGCGATGAAAAATATGTCTTGAAAACAATATCATTTGAAAAAAACATTAGACCTATATTCTAGCCTATTATTCTACCGCTTGGTAATCAGCATTTTCATACATGTTAGACCATTTTCTCCCGGTTTTGTAATCATCTTCATACATTTTGAGCCCATTTTCTCCCGGCTTTGTAATCATAACTCTCATACATTTTCAGCCTATTTTTCTCGGCTTAGTAATAATTATTTTCATACTTTTTAGACCATTTTCTCCCGGCTTTGTAATCATCTTCGAACATTTTGAGCCCATTTTCTCCCGGCTTTGTAATCATAACTCTCATACATTTTCAGCCTATTTTTCCCGGCTTAGTAATAATTATTTTCATACTTTTTAGACCATTTTCTCCGGGCTTTGTAATCATCTTCGAACATTTTGAGCCCATTTTTTCCGGCTTTGTAATCATAATTTTCATACATTTTTAGCCTATTTTTTCCGGCTTTGTTATCATTATTTTCATACTTTTTAGACAATTTTCTCCCTGCTTTGTAATCATTATCTTCTATTAAGAAGCAACTGGCATTAAAGTTACATTACACTGCTAGTGCAGATCGAGACTTAGTTCAGAATGCTAACTATATAAGTTAAAACTTTCATTGAGTTTAAACGCCTAACAATGTGCAAATCCTTCAAAGGCAACTGTTAGGCCAACCCAAACCGACGATTTATATCAGCAGCAGAAATATTACCGCATTATCATCGGAGACACCATATTAACATCACATTTACGTTCAGAAATGTTTTCCATAATTTCTTTGACGAAAATTCAAGCCAGACAGACGTGGTTTAGTAGCCAATATTTTACACAGATGCGAAATGTAATATCACGATATTCTTCCTTCATTCTAGAATATATATATATTTTAAAAGGGAAATGATAAGAAATCATCTGCTTCCGGTTGTGTATCGTTACAAAAACACGCTGTTTTGCAACCTTGAAAGATTTTCTGTCATAACCGGTGATTTGTTTCAAGTCAAGTCCATATTATATGGAAGTGATATTACCAAAATCGGTAAAAAAAATTATTTGGAGTGTTGCAAGATATTTTTGTAGTATAATTCCGCTTCTCGAGGCTTTTTGAAAATATTTTTTTTAACTAGAGCAAGATTGGTTAAAGCTTTAGAATCGTAAAGCAAATGTTACACGATTTTTAACTTCAAAATCTACAGATTATTTTGCATTGATCTTGTTACCACGTTAAAGACCTTTTTCAGTCTTTAAAGCGGTTTTTTAGAATTTGTTAATTTTTAAGTTTTGGATACTTTTTATATAAGTAAATTGATTTGTAGTGATGGTTTCTATTGATTAGGAATTTTAATATGGATGGGCGGGAAACCTAAACAAACATCACTCAAAATAATAGAACCAGCAGTTGGAGAGTTGAGCGGGAGAAGGAGGGCAGGAGAGAACGCCGAAAATGGTTCACGACTGAACATAACACAACCAGCGCTTGAACAGTAAGACGAAGGAGTGCATAAGAAAAGGCCGAAAATGGATCAAAATTACAAATAAAACAATTAGCATTTGGAGGAAAAAGAGAACAGAAGGGAGAACAAAAAAGCAGAAAATGGATAACTGAAAGTAGCCTAACTAGTATTTGGAATACTTAGAGAAAGAGGGTTATAAGAAGGAATCTAAAAGAAAAGGCATGATTCATCAGTGAAAATAATACAAACAGAACTTAAAGGAGATGAAAGAATGCAACAGAAAAGGTCTAACAAGGTTTATCATTTGAATAATACAGCCTGACTCTTTGAACACATTTTAAACTTTCCCTGACGATGACATTCCGAAACAAAAACGAGATGAAGTGTGTTCCATTGTTGTGACGACATTTTGCTCTTAATTTCTGTCGAAGCAGATTTATTACTTGCATACAAGCAGGAGACTTTAACGTAGCGTCATTAGAATAGAAGAACAACCAGCGTTTTTAAAACCTAACGTGGAGAAAAATAATAATACCACCAAATAATACTTTAAGACCTTAGAATTTTACTGAAAAAATTTGGTTTATTCATTTGAATTGAAGTCAATTATTAAACATGCCAGACGCTCCTAAGGCAACTAGAATGAAAAATGTATTCATTAAACACCGAATTCATTATAATAAGATTTATAAAAATGTAAATTAATATATAATTGAAAATATATATGAAATGTAAAACCTTTATAGTAGATAAAGTAACATATTATTTGTGTTAAAACAGCTGATCTGCAACATAACCTACAAAATGAAACCAGCTGTAGTATGAAATCATATCATTTAATTTGTGCAAATCTGACGTGCTAAAATCTCTGCTAACGAAACTGAAGAATTTTTCTACTTGCTAAAATGTTAGTGGTGCCTTTAGTAGTTCTTTAAAAACGTTTCATTAATTCAAAAATAATTTATTTACAATTCGACAAAATAAAGGTATCAGAAAACGTTGTAATAGATTGAAAAAACTGTTTCGTCAGGAATAACGGAATATTTTAGCAACCCCCAACTAATGTTTTGCACAAATATTAAACCCCATAAATATAACTTCAACTGAAAAAAAGGCTGCCAAAATAACCTACCATTACTTCTGCAAATAAAATCACTTTGTTTCTGAAAACTACCCGAGGGGAGTGAGAACACCTATTAGAGGTATTAAGGCAAAGTAATTGTTGGCAGTGAGAAAAGTAGGTGTTCCCTAGGCTCAGGTAGGCACTGGCGCCACGTCAAAGCGTGCCCGGTTCACCTGACGGAGAGACGGTCCCTTGTAAAACAAAATGAAAAGGCCGATTTCTAAAGATAAATAGTTTTGACGTTTTAAAAATAAGTACTTAGAAACATAAATCTCTCAACGCCCTGAGGAATGCAGACAAATGCGTTTAATAACTTGTTAATAACTACTTTGAGTTGTGTCCGTGGTGATTTCGCTCCTGACTTAGCACGAGAAGCCGCGGCGGGGCGCCACAACACGGACCTGTTTCACTTCGACTCTGTTAGTTTTTATTTTTGCTAAATGATATTCTCCAAGGCTCGTAATCCGTAACAAGTCGGGTTTACTAAGTACAATCTACGAGTTTCAGTTCGATTTATTCGTTTTGGATTTTTTTTTTTTTTTTTTAATTTGTAATACCCGTTAAAAATTCGGTAATAAAAATACCACCCCTTTCAATTACGATTCAAAAGAATTAAAAGATTGTTTTGAAAAGTATTACAAGTAATTTCAAGTTTTATGAGGTTTTTAATAAATATTTTTTCTATGAATGTGAATACAACACACTTTTATTATACCAAATCGTATTCACAATAAATATGAAAAAATAACACAAACGTCGTTTCTAGACTGTGTGTGTGTGTGTGTGTGTGTGTGTGTGTGTGTGTGTGTGTGTGTGTGTGTGTGTGTGTGTGTGTGTGTGTGTGTGTGTGTGTGTGTGTGTGTGTGTGTGTGTGTGTGTGTGTGTGTGTGTGTGTGTGTGTGTGTGTGTGTGTGTGTGTGTGTGTGTGTGTGTGTGTGTGTGTGTGTGTGTGTGTGTGTGTGTGTGTGTGTGTGTGTGTGTGTGTGTGTGTGTGTGTGTGTGTGTGTGTGTGTGTGTGTGTGTGTGTGTGTGTGTGTGTGTGTGTGTGTGTGTGTGTGTGTGTGTGTGTGTGTGTGTGTGTGTGTGTGTGTGTGTGTGTGTGTGTGTGTGTGTGTGTGTGTGTGTGTGTGTGTGTGTGTGTGTGTGTGTGTGTGTGTGTGTGTGTGTGTGTGTGTGTGTGTGTGTGTGTGTGTGTGTGTGTGTGTGTGTGTGTGTGTGTGTGTGTGTGTGTGTGTGTGTGTGTGTGTGTGTGTGGTGTGTGTGTGTGTGTGTGTGTGTGTGTGTGTGTGTGTGTGTGTGTGTGTGTGTGTGTGTGTGTGTGTGTGTGTGTGTGTGTGTTTTACTCAATCACGTAAAAACTACTTGACCTATTAAGCTGAAATTTTACATGAACATTCTTAGGGTCCCTGGTTAACACATAAGCTTATTTTTATTTAGAAATTTCATCAGGGCACCGCACCACTGGCCATGAAAACTCCGTTAACACTCAATGACCTATATTATATTATATACTTGGCTTAATCAGCTGATAGTAAATGTCTTAGTAATCACCTGTAAAAGTCACTTTTAAATACAATCAAACAGGTGATTGTAAATGTTTGTTGATATTCATCTTTCAAGGTTAGTTATACTTTACAAGTGTCATGTTACAAGCAGAAGCTTTTCCTTCTTTTGGTTTTTCAAGACAATAATCGGAAAGTTTATAAACTATAGTTTGATAATAATTATTTTGATTTAATTTCAGTAAATTAAATTCAATCAAATTAAATCAATGCAAATACACGTCAACCCCGTACGTAGAGCGGGTACTCTGCTAATAAATAAAAAGTAACTATAATAATTTTTTGTTGTAAACCCAAATAGGAATTGATTTGAAATTTTTTCTTATAGTGTTTGTTTATATTACTACATTAATATACTAAATTAATATACATCATATCATATCTAAGCAGTAAGTTATATATATATATATTTGAGTATATGAATATAGTAACTCACTAGAGATAATACTGAAGAATCAGCTTTTTTATAAAGTCATATGTTATCACTTATTTTAAGCGAGTATATATATTGCATACCTTGCCCCTTTTCTAAAATATCTTATCTCAGTATAAAACTAAAATCAATTCATTAAATTTAATTAATGAATTAATATTTGATAAAACTGTATTAACAAGTGTCATCCTCTACAAGTTTAAAATATTTGAACTTGAGTGGGGAATAAAAAGAATTATATTAACACTGAAAACTTGAACAAGAAGAGTGTCAACTAATAGAAGTAATTGAAAAACATAATTAAAATGTTATACTCAGAACAATAATTACCGATGCTTGTAGTTTACAAAACTTGTTTGGGTCTTTCCCGTTGGCTAGGTTCTAATACAGAGTATTTCTTTCATTTATGAAAAGTCGATTCATCCCCCACGGTGTATATTATCTCTAGTGAATATATTTCCATAACTTTATAACTGCTTAGGGGTGGCTTGATTAGTAAAATCCAAACGGGAGTATTTGTTAGATAAATATTGAGAGCCCGTGTTACAACCGCTTTATCTGCGTAGAATGCATGGCGTTGACTGCAAGCTTTGTCGTGTGTAATCGTCTTTCGGTCTCGCCACCGACACCGTATCTGGCAAAGGTCATGCTTTGTGCAAGATGGTGCCCCTGACCTTTGCGAGTGTACCTGGAGTAGGCCTCGCGTCTGTCTGGCGTGTGCCTGGGGCTAAACTTGCACACGTGGGACATGGGTGCACGTCGGGGAAATTTCCCTGCTCTGGCAAAACGTTTTTGTTAGCCCTGCATTGTCCTTTCTGTTTAAGTACGGATGGAACAATTTAAAAAAAAAAAAAATCAAATGCACAAAGATTATATTTTTTAAGTTCTATATAAAAAAAGGTTTAAAACCAGTTGGTTATTAAACATAAAACGTTAAAAAAAATGATTCGTAACTTTTTAAAACTATTTTTCTGTCATTTAACTTTCAATTAACTTACTTAAATTTTAAATACCGTAATTAAAAATTCCAATTTGTTACTGAAACTTGTTAATTTTTGCCTATCTAGCGAGAATAATTCACCAAAAGTAAATACTTAAAATTTACAGTAAATATCTCATTATACGCCACTTTATCCAAACATACTAGTTTCGGCGATAATAGCGCATTCGTCTTACATTTTCCCCTTATCAGTGTAAGACCATCATAACTAGTCGTCAAAACTTGTCTTTTTAAATAATCTAGTGATTAGTGAGAATATGAATGAGTAGAAAAAAAGAATCTTCTAAAATAAGAGACATTTAAAAGAAACTGTTGCAGGGAATATTTCAAAAAAGGAATATTACATTATTATTTTCTTTTGTAGCCAATCCCAGAATTATCTTACCATTTTACAGTCTGGAAACAACTAGGATTTTAAATTACGGTAAGACGCTTTCATTTAGCCCACAAGTCCCTGAATATTTATACACGCTTCCGTTTACTTATTACAAATTGTTAACTAATTGTAAACGAATTAATAAAATAGAGGGAAATAAAATTTAAATAGAGGGAAATTGAGAATTTCCCATTGGGTAGCGGGTGGACTCTCTTGATGAGAGCGTAGGGGCATATTAACTGATTCCAGAACGCGAAGCAATGTAAGGAAAATACTGTCTTTTGATTGGTCGTGTATCTCTCCCACTCCACCAACAACAAACTGTCAACATTTTGAATCGTGACACACATGTTAAACGTTCCCGTATTTTATAACCTTGCACTGTGTTCATGAAATATCAGTGAATTTTTTCTTATACCTACCTTGCCATTAGTTACAAAACCACCTAGTTTTTATCTTTAATAAATCTGGAGCATTTTTTAACTTCTTATAGACTGTATTATATTCTATATCGGTATATATATATATATATATATATATATATATATATATATATATATATATATATATATATATATATATCACTTTCACTATATGTACTTTAACAAGAATCTTACTTAGTTTTTTATGCGAGTTAACTTTCAAAGATTGGCAGTATCTCCATCATCGGGCAACACTGACCGGGGGTTGTAGTAGACTGCGAGCTGTGTGGAATATCTGTTGTCACAAGGTGTGGTGTACCCTTATTTTTCTATTTTCGGATTCACTGCACTGCGCGAGTCTTTTAAGTTTGTCTTGGGGTTAATTTTGTCTATTACGTTGAATAATTTATCGTTTTTTATTTTATTTGTATATGTCGTTTATGGTGTTATTTTTAGGTTTATAAATTTCTAGTTGTTCCCAGATTGTCATTTTGAAGCCTTTTTGTACTTTTTTTATTAGGTGTACGTTTTCTAATGTGGGGAATGTGTGTTTGTTTTTGATGGCGTGTGTAGCTAAGTTTGAGTTATAAGTTTCAGGTTTGATGTATGCATTGAGGTGCTCTTGATATCTGTCTTTTAATTTCTTTTTTGTTTGGCCTATGTATATTTTATTACAGTCTGGGCATTCGATTTTGTATATTCCGTTATTAAGTGTGAGCCATATTTTTTCCGGTTTGTTTATTTTATTGATTATGTTTCCTGTGTTTTTGTAAGCTATGTTAATATTATTATTTTTAGTGTTTTAGTTATTCCTTTTTGTTGTACCCTGTGTATGTGAATGTGGCCCATTTTCTTGTTGTTTGTAGTTCGATCTTAGGTTGTTTTAATTTATTTAATATTTTAAATTCTAATTTATCTATAGTTTTTTTTTATTGTATCCATTTTTTGGGGCTATTTGATATATTATTTGTTTTCTTTGGCTTTTTCTTCAGTTTTAGAGGCAGTTTTAGCATTCTCTATAAGAGTGAGTTGTAAGCAGCCACTTTATGTTGTGGGGGATGGTTAGAGTAGTTTGGTATTGTATTAATGGTTTGTGTGGGTTTCCTATAAATTGAGTATTCAATGTTACTTGTATTTCTGGTTATTGTTAGGTCTAGATAGTTTATTTTATTGTTTATTTCTTCTTCCATGGTGAACTTTATGTTAGGGTGTAAGTTGTTGATTTCATTTAGGATGATATTATTATTTATTGTGAGATGTATAATCCATCGTCAACTTATCGTATCCAATGTCCGTTGGGGTCGTGTGTTTTTTACACATTAAATATATATATTTAATTTAATTTTTTTTTTTTTGTAATGGGTTGGAGTAAAGTTTTATTATTTTAGAGAAAAATGGTCATTTTGGTATTTGTTAATGTAAAACATATTATATGTTTCACAATATATTATAGTATGGCATAGGTATCTATATTATAGGTATGGCTGTTATTGTTTAAATACTTAGTTTAATTTCCGAGTAAAGTAGGTAAGTATTTAATTGATTTGAAGATCTTAATTACCAAAGTAATTTATAAAATACCTACCCTGTCAGCTAAATATTAATAATTCTACCAAATGATATAGTTGAAATCATAAACATTTGATGTTTACGTACAAGTACATATAATATATTGGCGTGAATTAAATGCTCCAATTTTTAACTATAATTATATAAACATTTCATTTATTTGAGGCCCATGTAATTTATTTTGAGGCTTGCATGTCTGAGGCCGAAATAAGTTTTTCTGATGATGGTAGAACAAAATTTTAAAAATCAGAAGTCTTCTGCCATAATTTACTCACTTAACTACAAATCGTTATTACTATTTCACAAAAATATATGTTAAAAGCTCTAAAGCTATTGATTTTAGAACTCTTAAAGATCTGGTCTTGTTCAGTTTTATTGATTTCATTGAAACTTGATTGCAAACCAACTTGATGGACCTAACCTAACCTTTAATAGTCTGAGGATTACTGATTTTACAAGATTATAAGAGCAGGAATTTTTCTTATTGATTATAGCCCTAAGTTAGTGCTCGGTTTTTTAAAATGTAATATATCTTTTAATTGAAATAATGAAAATTTTACAGAGGGGGGCTTGTTGAATGGAAAACTTAATTATATTCGGCGTTTTCATAACGGATTGAACCACTCGTCCAGCCATTTCGAGTGCCCTGACGCTATTTTAGAACACATCCTTCTCAAGCAGTGGTCAGAGTCTGTGATGGATAACTTCCTCGAATGACCTTCCTCCGGTCAAAGGTCAAATCGCTCCACACGTGTGTTACTACAGGCTCTGCAGGAGTTCGTCCCTAAATGATAAATAAAACACCCATATCTGCAGACAGTTACAAACTGCTACTATTGGGTCGTGAAAATGATATAACTCATACGGTGATAAGTTTCGAGTGATTTTAATACACGATACAACTGAAGGCGTAGAAATATAATTTATACTTATAAATAATATTCGAGCTGGCTTGTGAGTGAAAGTTATAATTAAATAATAAAAATATATACAACTCACAAATATACAATTTTTTATTTCAAACGCGTTTCGACGACTACTTTGTCGTCATCTTCAGTGAAAATACACAAATGAAATTAACTAAAAGATATGTATATATTAAACATAACCTATAAAGTTTTAGCAAAGGTAAAAACAAAAGTTTTGTACTTTTGTTTTTACCTTTGCTAAAACTTTATAGGTTATGTTTAATATATACATATCTTTTAGTTAATTTCATTTGTGTATTTTCACTGAAGATGACGACAAAGTAGTCGTCGAAACGCGTTTGAAATAACAAATTGTATATTTGTGAGTTGTATATATTTTTATTATTTAATTATAATTTATACTGTTTGTAAACTTTTAAACCATTGTGATTTTAAGAATCCTTTAATGATTTATGCACCTAGTATATGTTTTATACCATATATAGTAAAACGTGTTATACATAGATTCCAACACAAAACAAGAAGCGTAGAATTATTACCATCAGACTTGTTTTTCAATTTCTGCTATTAGTTCACATTTTCCCTATGTATATACATCTTGTTCAAATTTTCAATCGTTAATAAAATATTGTTTATTCATCCACTCAAGCTCAAATACTTTTTTTAAACTTGTAGTGGATGACACTTAATGTTAATACAGATTGTTCAAATATTAATTCAATAATTAAATTTAATTTCTGTTAATTTTAGTTTTATATGAGAGAATATATTTCTCATAAGGGCCAAAGTATGCAATATAATTGTTTCCTCCTATTTTTTCAAAAATAAGCGATGCTATATGATTTCATAAAACAGCTGATTCTATGTTATAGGCTATGTGGTAGAACAGCTGTTTCAAATCTTACTTTTTTATAATTGTAATTATTTAATAAAAAATAACCAAAATTAAATTTTTTTGTTGGCCTAGTTAGGGGTTGAATTTAAACAATTTTGTTTATATTACTTGCTTTATTCTTATTTTGTTTTAAACACTTAGTTGAAATTAGCTACTTTGAAAGTTATTTGACATACAGCAAAATAGAGAAAATTGTTACATTTTCATTTGCTAGAGGTTTTGCAGTTGTTGTTGAAATAAGTTGGAATTATATATTTTGAAGGACAATTAAAAACGTTTCCTTTTTATTAAGAACGGGGAAATGTAACCTGGAGCTTTAAGGTTATAGCACAATGCATTCTTACAATGGAAGGACATCAACTACACAAGAATTCCGCATCTCTGCTTCGCTGACTCGTTTCCCACTTTCCTATAGTTCTCAACACCGTTCAATTAGGTCATTCTTAAAGTTCGTTAGTTTGTTTTGAAAAACCAAGTAGTAAAACTTGAAATAGTTTGTTGTACATCTTTAAGTTTTTAGTTTCAATTCATGTTTATAAAGTCACCAGGAAACCACTACTCCCACGAATCTAACCTCAAACTCGTGATTCCCGCCCGGGTGACTAGCGGCAGACATGAGGAGGGTACGCGGTACCACGACCAGACAAGAGTCTTGCGACCTCACTGTAAGGCCTGGACTGGTGACCCCGCGACGAGACGACCTCCAACCAGACACTATGGTTTCGACCGCTTTTCCAGAACTAATGGGGACCAATCGAGCCTTCTAAACGCCCAGGTTTGTTAAATTCGGCCCAGGTAGTGCAATCTGACCTTTATCCACTCTCGGACGTACTTTAAAACTCGGGAATTGGTTCTAGGTAGGGATAAACCCATGAGACCTTGGGAAATTATCATGTTAACAATGTAAGAAAACCACTATTTACTGATTTTCTCAGCAGACGGGTTTCGCACTTTGTCAGTGCATCGTTCGATGCTGCCAGTCACGGACATGACTGTCTGTTTAGATATGTTGTGTATTGTGATAGACATGATACGCAAAAAACAGAACAAAACACTCGTTATAACAACAAAAATGTTCATAACCTTGACAATCATCATAAAAGGTTCAACTCAACAACACATCATAAAATAGCTTTCGAAAATGAAAATACAAAATTTGCTCTAAACCATCCAACACATCCAAACACACGTAAATAATACTAAAACACTACAGAACAAAACCTCCTAACAGGGTTATACGATGAACAGTGGCAGCAATATCATATATAACAATATTTAAATGTAACAAGTTTTAATATTTTATCAATGTTCCAGAAATTTTTCTCCATTGACGGGAATTAATTTGTTTGCAAATATCGACTACATCCAGAACCTTGATAATTTCAAGTATTTCAATTCCTTCTATTGGGTCACACTCTCCTTATATATATATATATATATATATATATATATATATATATATATATATATATATCACTTTCACTATATGTACTTAAACAAGAATCTTACTTTTATTTATGGAGTTAACTGTCAAAGATTGGTAGTATCTCCATCATTGAGCATCACTGACCGAGGGATTTTAGTAGACTGCTACAGTCCCTGGTCAGTGATGCTTGATGATGGAGATACTACCAATCTTTGAAAGTTAACTCGCATAAATACCAAGTAAGATTCTTGTTTAAGTACATATAGTGAAAGTGATAAGTGAATACAAGAAAACAGTGTTGCAAAGCTATATATATATATATTCACATTTTCAATCGTTAATAAAACAATTTTGATTCCTCTTCTAAAACTCAAATATTTTTTTTAAAACTTGTAGTGGATGACATTTTAAGTTAATACAGTTTTGTTTCAAATATTCATTCATTATCAAGTTTACAATGAATAAAATTTAGTTTGGTGTGGGAGATAAACTTTCCATAAAAGAGGCAAGGTATGCAATGCACTTAGTTATTTTGACCCATTTGATTTAAAATAAGTGATAACATATGATTTCATAAAACAGCTGATTTTATGTTATCGGCATAACGCATATGTTATATTACTTAATTTATAATAATTGTAGTTAGGACATATTAATTAAATAAAAAGTAGCTAAAATAAAATTTGTCTTTGTTGACCACACACGAATTCACTTTAAATGCTATGTTTGGTTATATTACTGGTTTTAAATAACCGTAAGTAAAATTTTACTAAATTCGATTATATTGTTTTAGTTATTAAACAATAGTTTATGAATGTGTTAACTATGAAGCTTCAGAAATTAATCCTCATCAGCTCAAACTAAAAGGGCCTAATAGAGGTTTTTAAAGGAAATATATTTTCACTACACTACGAATTCTAAATTCTGTTTTTTTTTATTTCAAAAAAGTTCTTGGGTTTGAATTTTGGTAATGTCGGTGGGGTGAAAGTATTTAGAGCAACTTTATTCTCCGTTATCTTGAGAATTTAATGCAAAACTAATTAAAATGAAGAGTGCGTATTGTACAAAGTCTGTAAAGTTCTGGAAATCATTGCAGAGCCAACAATGCTTTACGGTTGCTCGTACACGTGCAGCAACTTTGTGAAACCAATTTCTCTATTGCAACGATTTTAAATCTAAATTTACCTCGCCCGTAACTCTTGTTTTATCCGTCTTGTCTTTCAATCGTTCAACGCCCGGAGTAAAACCACTCATACAGTTTACATCCCGCCATAGCTTTACGCAGCCGGGCAGACTGGAAATAGCATAGGGCGATCGCTACAGCTGGTATCTTAGCAATAGTGAATTTTATAAAAACACAAAGAAACGTCACGAAAGGCAACATTTTCCAGAGATATTACGCATTTAAAAGGAAATCATTTCATTTTATTTATCACGATTTTTTTTACTTAATTATAGTCATTCTTTGCTCACAGAAGCCTAGAAATACTTGTGACGTCATAACTGGTCGTGACTGACTTCAGTGTGTCATTAGAATTATAGACAAAAAGAAAAATATATTATTTTTATATATATGTTATATATAAATATGTTGTGTACGTGTTTGCCTGTGTGTGTGTGCGCGTACGTGCGCGCGCGCGTGTGTGTGTGTGTGTGTGTGTGTGTGTGCGCGCGCGTGTGTGTAATAATAATAATAACAATTCAACTTATCAGTGTTTTATATTAGCAACACGGTTTCCTTCTATTCACTTATCCCCTTCACTTTAATATACTTTAACAATTTTCTTGCTATATTTGCGAGTCGACTTTCGAGAGCCTATTAATTACAATCCTCTCATTTTCGAACTTAATAAGGTAGATATTTATGAATTCTCCTGTTTTTTAAATATACTTTTTTGATTATACGAGATAACTGTAGCATTGCTTATTGTCTGCTTTTGTTGGTTTTATTTAGTTTTTGTTTCAAGTTGTCTATTTGTGTTAATTTGTTTCTTATTTTTGTTATGATTTTCTTTTGTGTTTTTCTTGATGATAGGTTTATTGATTTCATACTGTACTGTGATTCTTATGTTATCTTGGCTTTCATTACTTATAAGGTTTGTTGCCAGTTCTGTCTCGATTATGAGGTTAACCTTAGTGTTTTGTTTTGATGTTTGTTGTAGTGCTATTTTCAATTATTTTTTCATTTATGTAATTAGTATTTGTACACTTCTTAAGGTTAGAGTGGAGATTATGGTTTGTTGTGGTATTGCCATTATTATTTTGTTTTTCTATAAGTTTTTTTGAGTTTTGAAACGAGTTTTTGTTTTTTAATTGTAATTAGTATTTGCATTTTTCTTGATTTTGTTATATATATATATATATTTATAGAAATACAGCCAAATTACGAGCGCAAACAAGAGAGCTCAAGTATGAGCCGAATTGAAAAAGGCACAAGTATGAGAGCTAGTAGGACAGCTCAAGTATGGGCGCAATTAGGACAGACTAAGAGCGCAAGTAAGACAGCCCAAGTAAGAGCACAAGTAAGACAGCTCAAGTATGGCTGCAATTAAAACAGGCAAAATAATAGCGCAAAAACACAAGGCAAGTATGAGCGCAATATAACAAGCCAAGGAAAAGCGCAAGAAAGGCAGCCCAATTACGAGCGCAAACAAAACAAAACCAAGTATAACTGCAAGTAAGTACGAGGACAAACAAGACAGTTCATGTACGAGTGAAACGAGTATGAGCGGAATTAAAAACGACCCAAGTATGAGCGCTTGTAGGATAGCCCAAGTGTGACCGCAATTAGGACAGCCTAAGTAAGAACGCAAGTAAGGCAGCCCAAGTATGAGAGCAAGTAAGACAGCCGAAGTATGACAGCAATTAGGACAGCCTAAGTAAGAGCGCAAGTAAAGCAGCTCAGGTATGAGTGTAAGTAAAACAGGGCAAGTATGAACGCAAGTAAGACAGCCCAAGTATGAGAGCAAGTAAGACAGCCGAAGTATGACAGCAATTAGGACAGCCTAAGTAAGAACGCAAGTAAAGCAGCCCAGGTATGAGAGCAAGTAAGACAGCCGAAGTATGACCGCAATTAGAACAGCCTAAGTAAGAGCGCAAGTAAAGCAGCTCAGGTATGAGTGTAAGTAAAACAGGGCAAGTATGAACGCAAGTAAGACAGCCCAAGTATGAGAGCAAGTTAGACAGCCGAAGTATGACAGCAATTAGGACAGCCTAAGTAAGAGCGCAAGTAAGGCAGCCCAAGTATGAGTGTAAGTAAAACAGGGCAAGTATGGACGCAAGTAAGACAGCCCAAGTATGAGAGCAAGTAAGACAGCCGAAGTATGACAGCAATTAGGACAGCCTAAGTAAGAACGCAAGTAAAGCAGCTCAGGTATGAGTGTAAGTAAAACAGGGCAAGTATGAACGCAAGTAAGACAGCACAAGTATGAGAGCAAGTAAGACAGCCGAAGTATGACAGCAATTAGGACAGCCTAAGTAAGAACGCAAGTAAAGCAGCCCAGGTATGAGAGCAAGTAAGACAGCCGAAGTATGACAGCAATTAGAACAGCCTAAGTAAGAGCGCAAGTAAAGCAGCTCAGGTATGAGTGTAAGTAAAACAGGGCAAGTATGAACGCAAGTAAGACAGCCCAAGTATGAGAGCAAGTTAGACAGCCGAAGTATGACAGCAATTAGGACAGCCTAAGTAAGAGCGCAAGTAAGGCAGCCCAAGTATGAGTGTAAGTAAAACAGGGCAAGTATGGACGCAAGTAAGACAGCCCAAGTATGAGAGCAAGTAAGACAGCCGAAGTATGACAGCAATTAGGACAGCCTAAGTAAGAGCGCAAGTAAGGCAGCCCAAGTATGAGAGTAAGTAAAACAGGGCAAGTATGAACGCAAGTAAGACAGCCCAAGTATGAGAGCAAGTAAGACAGCCCAAGTATGAGAGCAAGTAAGACAGCCGAAGTATGACAGCAATTAGGACAGCCTAAGTAAGAACGCAAGTAAGGCAGCCCAAGTATGAGAGTAAGTAAAACAGGGCAAGTATGAACGCAAGTAAGTCAGCCCAAGTAAGAGCGCAAGTAAGACAGCCCAAGTATGAGAGCAAGTAAGACAGCCGAAGTATGACACCAATTAGGACAGCCTAAGTAAGAGCGCAAGTAAGGCAGCCCAAGTATGAGAGTAAGTAAAACAGGGCAAGTATGAACGCAAGTAAGACAGCCCAAGTATGAGAGCAAGTAAGACAGCCGAAGTATGACAGCAATTAGGACAGCCTAAGTAAGAGCGCAAGTAAAGCAGCTCAGGTATGAGTGTAAGTAAAACAGGGCAAGTATGAACGCAAGTAAGACAGCCCAAGTATGAGAGCAAGTAAGACAGCCGAAGTATGACAGCAATTAGGACAGCCTAAGTAAGAGCGCAAGTAAGGCAGCCCAAGTATGAGAGTAAGTAAAACAGGGCAAGTATGAACGCAAGTAAGACAGCCCAAGTATGAGAGCAAGTAAGACAGCCGAAGTATGACAGCAATTAGGACAGCCTAAGTAAGAGCGCAAGTAAGACAGCCCAAGTATGAGAGCAAGTAAGACAGCCGAAGTATGACAGCAATTAGGACAGCCTAAGTAAGAGCGCAAGTAAGGCAGCCCAAGTATGAGAGTAAGTAAAACAGGGCAAGTATGAACGCAAGTAAGACAGCCCAAGTATGAGAGCAAGTAAGACAGCCGAAGTATGACAGCAATTAGGACAGCCTAAGTAAGAGCGCAAGTAAGGCAGCCCAAGTATGAGAGTACGTAAAACAGGGCAAGTATGAACGCAAGTAAGACAGCCCAAGTATGAGAGCAAGTAAGACAGCCGAAGTATGACAGCAATTAGGACAGCCTAAGTAAGAGCGCAAGTAAGGCAGCCCAAGTATGAGAGTAAGTAAAACAGGGCAAGTATGAACGCAAGTAAGACAGCCCAAGTATGAGAGCAAGTAAGACAGCCGAAGTATGACAGCAATTAGGACAGCCTAAGTAAGAGCGCAAGTAAGACAGCCCAAGTATGAGAGCAAGTAAGACAGCCGAAGTATGACAGCAATTAGGACAGCCTAAGTAAGAGCGCAAGTAAGGCAGCCCAAGTATGAGAGTAAGTAAAACAGGGCAAGTATGAACGCAAGTAAGACAGCCCAAGTATGAGAGCAAGTAAGACAGCCGAAGTATGACAGCAATTAGGACAGCCTAAGTAAGAGCGCAAGTAAGGCAGCCCAAGTATGAGAGTAAGTAAAACAGGGCAAGTATGAACGCAAGTAAGACAGCCCAAGTATGAGAGCAAGTAAGACAGCCGAAGTATGACAGCAATTAGGACAGCCTAAGTAAGAGCGCAAGTAAAGCAGCCCAGGTATGAATTTAAGTAGGACAGCCGAAGTATGACCATGTTGATGGTCTCTTTTGTCCGTTACCTCGTGATCTCGAGGTTTTCTGTTCCCGTAACTATTTGTTTGTGTTTTTGTTATGCTATAGTTCCACTTTACCTATTGAGCATCTTATTCACATTGTCTTCGAAACCTTTCGATTTTTTAAATTTTGTCAATTTTTGCTTCTAAGAATCCTTTTACAAAAGAAATAATTCGGTTTGTTCTTGAGTCTAGAGTTTTACAAAATTATTTTTTGAGACACTAATGAAGAGCCTACATTTTTAGCCATATTACTTTCTGTTGAAAAATTGTATCATCTGTTAGGACATGAAGATCGCTTAATTTTTCATGGTCAACTTCATATGAAGATTGAACGTTATTTCTCAGTAAGAATTTTATAAATTTATTTAAATTAATTCAGCAAATAGTTATTTTACTACGTTCAAACGTAACGTATCGTCCTGGACAACAAATTCCACGGCCTTTTTGTCTCGTACAACAGACTGTTCTATTTTGTTTTTGTGTCCTGGCGAATATAATTACAACATCTTGGACGAACCTAATAATCCTGAACGACGGTATAGCCTCTACTAAAGGTTTCTCCTGGTGTTTAGCTAAATTATGATAAGAACAAACCTGAAAAATGAAACTCAATTTAAATATGCAAATTACTCCTGTGCTGTAAAAGCAATACTTCTAATCACTTTCCACAAAGTAATGCATTAGGCGATTGCGCCTCTGCGTGGGCTTGTAAGAGAATGGATATAATTCGGAGAATCGATCAGACTATCTGGGATGCTAGACCTATTATACATCAATTAATATTTCAAATTGGCATTTTGCCAAAATTTATGCGAGGGCGTTTAGTTATTAAAATACTGCAGGAATGTGTTGTAATACGTGAACCACTTCCAGTTCCTACGAAACAGATTATTTGCATTTTATGTGTTTAGTTTTGGACTGCTCACATGCGAAACATCGAACGGCTTCGATAATTTTTCGTCCGTTTTGCTTTGCTATTTTACCATGTTTTATAATTTTTTCACTCAGGAGCCAATATCGAATTCAACATGAATTTTATTCAACTAACAATTAACAAATATAATTATGTCAAAAACCGTTAAAATCAAATCCTTAAGTTTCAATGTCTGCTGTACCCTGCTAAGTAGGGTTATTCTTATAAGGCCATAATAAAGGTATTCAGGTATTTATCACATGTGACACCGTTACTCTCTTCCAGTGCCATACTTATGTACTTACTTTTAATTCGAAAAAAAATTCTCTCAACCACCTCACGTAGGCACTATTCCTGCTTACAATTACGTGTACTTATATCTCCTATAGGCACTTATCTCTCACATAGGTACTTACTCCTTTCACATTGGTCCTTACCTCTCTCACATAGGAACTTATTCCTCTCACATAGATACTCATCTCTCTAACATAATCTCTCATCTCTCTTACATAGGTACTTACTCCTCTCACATAGGTCCTTAACTCTCTCACATAGGATCTTATTCCTCTCACATAGGTTCTCATCTCTCTAACATAATTTACCATCTCTCTCATACAGCTCCATATCTCTCTCACATAGGTACTTACTCCTCTCACATAGGTCCTTATCTCTCTCACATAGGTACTTACGCCTCTCACATAGGTCCTTATCTCTCTCACATAGGATCTTATTCCTCTCACATAGGTTCTCGTCTGTCTCACATAATTTCTCATCTCTCTCACATAGGCCCTTATCTCTCTCACATAGGATCTTATTCCTCTCACATAGGTCCTTATCTCTCTCACATAGGTACTTACCCCTCTCACATAGGTCCTTATCTCTCACATAGGTCCTTATCTCTCTCACATAGGTCCTTATCTCTCTCACATAGGTCCTTATCTGTCTCACATAATTTTTCATCTCTCTCACATAGGTCCTTATCTCTCTCATATAGGATCTTATTCCTCTCATATATGTTTTCATCTCTCTAACATAATTTCTCATCTCTCTCACATAGGTACTTACTCCTCTCACATTGGTCCTTATCTCTCTCACATAGGTACTTACTCCTCTCACATAGGTCCTTATCTCTCTCTCTCTCATAGGTCCTTATCTCTCTCACATAGGTCCTTATCCTTCTCACATAGGTCCTTATCTCTCTCACATAATTTTCTCATCTCTCTCACATAGGTCCTTATCTCTCTCACATAGGTCCTTATCTCTCTCACATAGGATCTTATTCCTCTCACATACGTTCTCATCTCTCTAACATAATTTCTCATCTCTCTAACATAGGTACTTACTCCTCTCAAATAGGTTTATGTTTTTCACATAGGAACTTACTCTCCTCATATAGGTCGTTACTCTCCTATTTAACCTATATTTATATGTTATGTTAACATATTGATTGTGTTTACATCTTACGTTCATGACGAAAACGCCGGACTCCTGGAGGGCCGAATTGGTGAAGGGTGGTATAAAGAGTTTAATGTATTTATAATTCTCAAATAGGTACTTAATCTCTCTCACATACCATTTCCATAGGTAATTCTCTTTCTCAAATATGTGCGTACATTTCTCACGTAGGTACTTCCTCTCTCACATATTAGTGCCTACACCTCTCACACAGTGAGGCACTTCTCTCCCACATAGCTTTTCCCCGTGACATAAGTACTTATCCGTTTCACATTTTACCCTATACTTTTCACAAACTATACTTTCGTTTTTACATAGGAATTTATTCCTATCACTTAAAATGATTGACAGTCTTACGAGGTTTACGTTTTAAAAAAATGTCAACTAGTGCTTTACTTTTATGAAAATATTATTATTAATGGTATCTTAGAAAATCAAGACTTCCAAAACGATTGACTACATAAGTGTAACTTTTAATAGACTGCAATTAATTTGACAATAAGTAAAAGAAGGAATAAAAATTGAAAGGACACGGTTGTCTGTGGCTGTCATTTGTTACTTGAAGAAAGTAATTAAATGAATAGTTGCGCCTGCGGTCGCTAGATGGCAGCTCATTCTTCATAGCTAACAGATGGCACGTATTAGTCTTGACTAATGTATTGTCGGACCGAAAGCGACACAAAGAAAAATCTTGTTACTGCTGGACGGAGCGAAGTGTATTGCTACTATTAGTGTGTATTTTGAAATGTGCATCTTCGGATCAAATTCTTTGGCTTGGTCTTGTTAGGGCGCTATGTGCCCAACGCCAGGAGTACTGGTAATTATAGGCTAGTCGTTATAAGTAGGGTACACCCCCCACTTACATATATACAGCAACAGCTCTAATATCCTGAGCCTTCGGGGTCGGTATGTTGCCGGTTAGCCAAAAATTTGCAGATAATAGAAGCTAACGTATATAGCTTGTATATAGTATTTACTGTGCATAACTACCTATCAATGTAATGTTGAAGCCTTCCCTTCCATTATTATTTCCATCCCATTACTGTATTTCCGTACGCATTAATGAAAACACAGGCTAGCGACACTAAATTTATAAGAAAAAATTAAAGAAATAAAAGAAATTAATTGTTAAAAAACCTTATTATTTCATACAACGTTAAAATCAAACATTCCCCAGTACATTTAGGTATACAAAGACTAATAACTTTATAATGCTTTAATGATTTTTTAAAATTATCACGGATATCTGACTGCCTGAAACGGCAAACATTTTTCAACAAATTTTGAACGAAGCATATGCAGTTGCAAAACGTCCTGAGCCGAGTGGAATTTCTCACATTCAACAAATGTTAACAGCGTTGTAAAAGCGGCTCTAGGTTACTCCATGAAATGTTTACTTTTTCTTGGTCAGGTTGGTTAACCGACTTACAAAAATTCCAAAACTCAATTTTAGTTTGCTTTTAAGAACTTGTTATTTTTCGCAAGCTTTGTGCTTGACATCCTAAATTCGCCCAAACACGCACCTAAATTTGTTGCCCATTTAACGCTCGTCAAATGTAAAATGTGTTTAATTATAAAAGTCAAAGAACTCATTTTTTTCCAAAGTTAGAGCGGGATGAAATATCTCACAGCCCCTCCCGTAACATCAACCACAAGGATCGTCAGACTGAGCTACGCGTAATTTAAATAGTTAAACTTATGTGATGGACGATACAAACAAAATAATATTACTGTCCGTCTACTTATATATGTATTTATTACGCGTATTATTTAAAACTCTGCCATTTAATTTATAACCATTTCATATTTTACATAAAATCAAATTCAATTCTTTAAATTAATTTTTAATCGGTAAATTTCTGAACAATATAAACTTTTTAATCACCTTTTTGACAAGTTTTCACTTGGGTCTTTCCAGGCTCAGAACTACCACATTAAATATAAATAATATTCGAGCTGGCTTGTGAGTGAAAGTTATAATTAAAGAATAAAAATATGGTACAACTCACAAATATAAATTTTTTTTTTTTATTTCATACGCGTTTCAACGACTAATTTGTCGTCATCCTTAGTGAAGCAGCTCAAATCAAATTAACTAAAAAAAAATAATATTAAACATAACCTATAAAGTTTTAACAAAAATAAAAACAAAAGTAAAAATCAGATCTGGCCATTGTACAACTCACAAATACAGTATAATTTTTTTTTTTTTTTTTTTTTTTTATCAGAATGCCCAGTTTTGATTTTTACTTTTGTTAAAACTTTATAGGTTATGTTAATTATTATTTTTTTTAGTTAATTTGATTTGTGTAGCTTAAATGAGGATGACGACAAATTAGTCGTTTTTTATATTTGTGAGTTGTACCATATTTTTATTCTTTAATTATACCACATTAAAGTCACGGTTTCACCTAACATATGATTTCACACTACAACGAATTTCCCTTCACTTGTGTCGCGGATTGTTGAAAGATTTTCTTAATAATAACGTGTAATGCAATGAAAAACAGTCACAATTTTAATGCAGTAATCACATTTCAAAAAGTACCATAAATAATTGCTAAAAAGAAAAGTAATTCGATTCCTACTATTATCTCACTTTCTCCTTTTATATATATATATATCGCAATATGTATTCTTGTGTATTAATAAAGAACTAAGTCAAAATACAAATACAAGAATTATAATTGAATTTATAATTCTTTGTAATTGTAATTAATAATTCAATAATTGTAAATTCAATTATAATTCTTGTATTTGTATTTTGACTTATGTTCTTTATATATATATCGCAATATGTATTCTTGTGTATTAATAAAGAACATAAGTCAAAGTACAAATACAAGAATTATAATTGAATTTACAATTCTTTGTAATTGTAATTAATAATTCAATAATTGTAAATTCAATTATAATTCTTGTATTTGTATTTTGACTTATGTTCTTTATATATATATCTTGTTCTGATTTTCCATAGTTAATAAAATACTTTTTTTTATTTATCTACTCTAGTTTAAATACATTTTTTTAACAGGTAGTGGTTGACACTTGATGTTAATACTCGCTGTAGCCAATCACTGTTGAAGGCGACGTCGTTTTCGAAACTAGTCTATATGTATTAATAAATAGTGTGTAGTGAGATTTTAAGTGAACTATTTTAATATTTACCGTTATACTTATATTAGTTACAAACAAGAAAAGACCTTTGGTTTCAAAAGAAAATTCCTTGTTTAGAAAACCTTTGTAGACGTCTCGCTATCAGAGCTACCGTCATCAAATGTTAACTCTGGTATCAATGACGGCTGTGCTACGAAAGGTTTTGCATAATTACAGTAGAACTTTGATTATTGGAATGACTAACAGAATTTCTGTTTAACGGAGATAATACAAATACATACCGTACAAATATATGATTCGGTTCTTAGCCTACTATTAGAGCAACGTAAAAATTCGTTTCAATTTATGTATGTCTTTTTTTCATTTTATATTTTTAATTTATTTGTAGGAGTCTACGTTAAGTTTAAGTTTCTAATACAATAGATGTTTTGGTTCTCAGCTTACTATTAGAGCAACGTAAAAATCCGTTTTCAATTTATGTATGTCTTTTTTTCATTTTATATTTTTAATTTATTTGTAGGAGTCTACATTATGTTTAACTTTTTAATACAATAGACGTCTTTCTTCAATTCCTACTATGAGTACACACTCCCCGTATCCTATTGGCCCTATCTTGTTCAAATTTTCAATCCATAATAAATACTTTCTATTCGTCCACTTAACTTCAAATTCATTTGTGTAATACTTTTAGTGAATGACATTTGATTTTAGTACAGTTTTTTCAAATATTAATTCATTGATTAAATTTAATGACTTAATTTTAGTTTTATATGGGAGTAAAACCTTTCACAAAAGAGGCAAGGCATGCAATATAGTTATTTCCTCCCATTTGGCTTAAAATAGGTGGTAACATGATTTCGTAAAACAGCTGATTTTATGTTATAGGTTATGTAGTAGAACAGCTGTTTTAACGCATAGGTTATGTTACTTTATTTATATTAATTATAATTACTTAATAAAAAGTAACTAAAATAATTTTTTTTTACCTAAGTAGGAATTGACTTTAGAAAGTTATTTATTATATATCACTTATACACGTCTTTGACCACGTTTTCATCAACTTCCCTCACGATCTTTGACAGAGTTTGTGTTATTTAAGTTTTCGATTATCCGAAGCACCACGGTCCATATTACCTCGGATAATCGAAGCTCCGATATAGTCTATTAATTTTCTTGTACCGAAATATTTCTTGTTAGTTAGGCCCATATGCTGCAGTATTACAAATTTGTTATAGTGTTTATGGCAGGCATACTGTCTTGATTTATTATAATGTATTTATAGTAAGTCAAAATTAATATTTAGTTAAAAAAAATTAAATTTCGAACAAAAGTACACACCTGTAGAACGCAAGTGTTCTATGTTAACCCATAATTTGTGTTATTTTGTATATTTCTGATAGGAAATTATTTTCTGCATATAATTGTTTAAGAATTTCAAATACGTCTTGGAAACATTTTCGTTATAAATCAAATAAAGAATACATTTAATATTTATACCCTTCAAATTATCTAAACCGCCATTTATTCCCCAAATGTCTTAAATATTCTACCCTTGGTTCGCATGAAACTTTGTGTATTTTACAGTAATAGAGCTAAGCTGGATTAATGTGTCTCCACACGTGTATATTTCATTGAATCTACGAAGAACCACTCAGCAGAAGGGAACAGTGGGCCTTTGAGCACGTGTGTGTAGCGTGCGTGCGCAGGTGCCTCGTTCTAACGACAGAGTCTTATTATATTTAAAGTGGATTTCTATATTAAGAGGTCGGTATTATTTGTGAACATGACGTGACATGTCTCAACGTCGTTTGATATTAAAAGACATGACATGACATAAAAAGCGAAAAGGCTCCATTTACAAAGCAACTTTATATAAATACTCCGTCACAACAATGCAGCCTACGGCGTGTATTGGGTCCATTGTCATTTTGTAGGTTAAAAAGCAGGCTTCTTTTGCGACCAGGATGTAAATTAATTATTACGCACAGTTAGGGCGGGTATTAGTTGTGTTGTTATTATGCACAGATTGGGTGGTTGTTTTTGTTGTCACTACGCACAGATCGGGCGGGAACAGGTTGTGTTGTCACTACGCACAGATCGGGCGGGAAAAGGTTGTGTTTCTATTATGCACAGATCGGGTGGTTATTGCCTGTGTTGTTACTACGCACAGATCGGGAGGGTATTGGTTTTGTTATTTCGAACAAATCGAGCGGGTATTTGTTGTGTTGATATTATGCACAGATCGGGCAGTTATTA